>CM070841.1:685000-715000 GCA_036326025.1 Chrosomus eos
TAAAAACTTCTTGTTCTGCAATGATATCAGTTCAAAAACAATATATTTATATATTTCAGCTGAAAATAAACAAACCATTGAATTATTGACACACAGCTGATTTATGTTGGGTAAACTGGGCCAACCACAACTGATTCCAGTCTGGCTCAGTCTCAGTGGCAGGGTTATTTTTTCTATTACATTGACACTTATACAGTAAAAGGAGGACTTTGAGGAGCGATGTTTTTGGAAACAGAAACAGAAAAAGACAAACACTGTAATGTATGGACGAGGAAGAATAAGAGCAAGGGGTCCAGGGAGAAGAGCAGGCCCAGTGAGAGATGCAGTGAGAGATCCAGTGTGAGATCCAGTGAGAGATCCAGTGAGAGATCCAGTGAGAGATGCAGTGAGAGATGCAGTGAGAGATGCAGTGAGAGATCCAGTGAGAGATCCAGTGAGAGATCCAGTGAGAGATCCAGTGAGAGATGCAGGAGCAGTGAGAGATGCAGGAGCAGTGAGAGATACAGGAGCAGTGAGAGATGCAGGAGCAGTGAGAGATGCAGGAGCAGTGAGAGATGCAGGAGCAGTGAGAGATGCAGGAGCAGTTAGAGATGCAGTGAGAGATGCAGTGAGAGGTGCAGTGAGAGATGCAGTGAGAGGTGCAGTGAGAGATGCAGTGAGAGATGCAGGAGCAGTGAGAGATGCAGGAGCAGTGAGAGATGCAGTGAGAGATGCAGTGAGAGGTGCAGTGAGAGATGCAGTGAGAGGTGCAGTGAGAGATGCAGTGAGAGATGCAGGAGCAGTGAGAGATGCAGGAGCAGTTAGAGATGCAGTGAGAGGTGCAGTGAGAGGTGCAGTGAGAGGTGCAGTGAGAGGTGTAGTGAGGTGCAATACCAAGCGGTTTTATCCCAGGTGCATCGCCTTGGATAATACCAGATGTGATGTTGATGAAAACATGTGGCCTAACCCTGAAAATCACAGAGATTAGATACAGTAATTTTGTGCTTTTTTTAGTCCCCCCCCCCCCCCCCTTTTTATCTGGGCTTTTTGCTGTTGCTTTTTTGTTCAGAATGCTCTTGTGTGTTTCATGGATATTTTGTTCATTGTAAGCAATACTGTAAAAAAAAAATCTGTTCTATCATACCATTGTAAGCAATACTGTAAAAAAATTCTGTTCTATCATACCGAGTTTCTACTGCACCTCCTGTAGTAAACAGTAAAGGAGGTGAGATTGCTTTTGCTTTAAAAGATTGCTTTTTAATGTGAACATTACTGTACATGTGGACATACAATTCCCAACCAAGAAATTTAGTGTAAAAACCGTGGATTGCATGTTTTGCATGCAAATACCTATAAAACCGAAACATAAAAGTCTATGCAGTTTTTGTAATGTCAACAATAGCCAGTATTTTGAAACCTGGTGTACTTTGATTGACTGCATGTACTTTGTGAAGTGAAAACAAGTGTTATTCTTTGACAGAATAATTTCATTTTGAGTCAGATTTCCAGTGTTTTGGTAAAGTTAGTGTGTGCAGAGAAAGATGTGTTCTGTTTTGAAATGAAGAGTTAGTATATATTTAACAAAATGTGTTTTTGAGAAGAAAATTATCCATTTGGCCAATTGTGTTTTATATGTGTGAGTCTGTGTTAAGAGTTTAGAAAAAGTATCTGAAGTATGGGTAAGCGCTTGTTAGCAATTGAAAAAAACTGTAAAGTAAACCATTGCTTTATTGATTTGTTTTCTACATGTATCTAGTAGCAGTAGTAGCCCACACACGATGAACATGTGACACTCCTTCTGGAGTTTGTCAGCAACTTAATTTTGATACACAGATAACTGCTGTTCTCATTAACCATTAGTTCTGGAGTAATTGGGCCACACACATATATCAGAGATGTGGGCTTCATGTGTGTGTGTGTGTGTGTGTGTGTGTGTGTGTGTGTGTGTGTGTGTGTGTGTGTGTGTGTGTGTGTGTGTGTGTGTGTTCTTCAGTTACTCAGTGACCGTGCAGGAGTCGTACGCTCACCCGTTTGATCAGGTTTACTACACCGGCTGCTCGGACATCCTCAACTGGTTCAAATGCACTCAGCACAGGTGTGTGTGCTTTACAACACTCAGATGTCAGCGTTTATAACAGCTTTGTAAAGTAGCCCTTTTACATATTTTTTTATGAAATTCAGTAATATAACATTGAATGACCTGTAGAAAAATGCATTCTTTGCCTGAGTAACTGTGTTTTTCCTCTGTGTTTTAGGGTGAGCTACAGGACAGCCTACCGGCGCGGGGAGAAGACCATGCACCGCCGCCGGTCCCAGTGCTGCCCCGGCTTCTACGACAGCAGAGACATCTGTGTTCGTGAGTGTTACTGAGTATTACTGAGTGTTACTGAGTGTTACTGAGTGTTTCTGAGTATTACTGAATATTACTGAGTGTTACTGAGTGTTACTGAGTGTTACTGAGTGTTACTGAGTGTTACTGAGTATTACTGAGTGTTACTGAGTGTTACTGAGTGTTTCTGAGTATTACTGAATGTTACTGAGTGTTACTGAGTGTTTCTGAGTATTACTGAATATTACTGATTGTTACTGAGTGTTACTGAGTGTTACTGAGTGTTACTGAGTATTACTGAGTGTTACTGAGTGTTACTGAGTGTTTCTGAGTATTACTGAATGTTACTGAGTGTTACTGAGTGTTTCTGAGTATTACTGAATATTACTGAGTGTTACTGAGTATTACTGAGTGTTACTGAGTGTTACTGAGTGTTTCTGAGTATTACTGAGTTTTACTGAGTGTTACTGAGTATTACTGAGTATTACTGCGTGTTACTGAATATTACTGAGTGTTACTGAGTATTACTGAGTGTTACTGAATATTACTGAATATTTCTGAGTATTACTGAGTATTACTGAGTGTTACTAAATATTACTGAGTGTTACTGAGTATTACTGAGTGTTACTGAGTGTTACTGAATATTTCTGAGTATTACTGAGTGTTACTGATTGTTTTAGAGTGTTACTGAGGGCCCTATCTTGCACCCAGCGCAATTGACTTTGTACACTGACGCATGTATCATTCCTATTTTGCACTATTTTTCCCTCCACAGACGCACGTCGGTAAACTAGGAAATGAACTTGCGCTCCCTGGGCGGGTCGGCGCAAAAATGAGGCGTGTTTCGGCGCAAACATTCCCTAGTGCTATTTTGCAGTTCCAGAAAACAATTCCGCCACTGACCAAAAAAAAACCTGGTATAAAGTCAGTTGCGCGTTGTTCATAATGCTATTTTAAGCGCGCATGCTTGACCATAATGTAGCGGGTGCACAACGCGCACACACTTTGATTCTCTCATCAACACAGATGCAGCAGTTTTTATTTGTGCAAATCATACATTATAACAAGGAAATATATTACCATACGAGGGAAATCATTGTGGTGTCCATGAAGATGTGAAAAAATAGGCATAAATCTAGCTTACACATTTGCCAGTGTATATTGGTAATTTTTCAGGCAAATTGACGGATCAGACCTGTTTGCCCAATAGTGGCAAGACACATATGTATATAAGGACATCTGACAAATTAGTTTGTCCGTCAAGAACTAGGGAAAAAAAATCTGAAGACTGCGAAATCACCTGTACCATAATGTAAGTACATTAAAAACCTTACTCTTTAACTTACCAGTTAAGTTGAGCTTTCTCATATTTTTTTTCTATTGATTTGGGTGGGTTTGTCCCATCCCCAATGTCACTTCTCTTTCTTTTACGGCCCTGACGAGAACATCGATCTCCTCGGCTGTGAACCGATTCTGAAGCGCGCCTGGTGCGCGCGCCATAATAATAACAATCCGCCATGCAACATGCGCACCTTTTCTTAAAGGGTATGTTGGATGACGCTCTGATTGGTTTATTTCATGTTACGCCCAAACCACACCTATGAATAATGAAGCTACTTCAGACCAACCCCTTTTAGATTTGCGCCAGGCGCAAGAGGCATTTACCCTGCCGGGAAAATAGCAACAGCGCCGGGATCCGCCCACAAAGTTACTTGCGCTTTGCGCTTTGACACTTGCGTTTCAGATCGTTAAAATAGGGCCCTGAGTATTACTGAGTATTACTGAGTGTTACTGAATATTACTGAGTATTACTGAGTGTTACCGAGTATTACTGAGTGTTACTGATTGTTACAGAGTGTTACTGAGTATTACTGAGTATTACTGAGTGTTACTGATTGTTACAGAGTGTTACTGAGTATTACTGAGTATTACTGAGTGTTACTGAATATTACTGAGTGTTACTGAATATTACTGAGTATTACTGAGTGTTACTGAGTATTACTCTCTAAACCTGGAGAAACTCTGAAGCACTTACAATACTGTAGACTCACAAACTCAAACCACAACTGATCACAAACTGATGACAGACAGACAGATGTATAGATAGATTATATATATATAGATGGATGGATGGATGGATGGATGGATGGATGGATGGATAGATAGATAGATAGATAGATAGATAGATAGATAGATAGATAGATAGATAGATAGATAGATAGATAGATAGATAGATAGATAGAGCATCAGCTCAAAGACACTTGTATTGGCCTGAAAAGAGTCTTTTGTGTGACTCTGACTGTAATCACATGCTGCCTGTTCTTATCATTGAGTTACTGTTCATCTCAGGGAAACTTGAACTATTATCATAATTTCTCTCTAATAATAACTTCTCCTGGTGCACAGAAGTCTGTTTGCTGAATTATGTTAACATACCCTCAAAAGCACTGAAGCATATCATTTGATAACAAATGGTGAGGAGCACCTCTGAGCATCCCACTGAGTGTTACTGAATATTACTGAGTATTACTGCATGTTACAGAGTGTTACTGAGTGTTACTGAGTGTTACTGAGTGTTACGGAGTGTTACGGAGTATTACTGAGTGTTACAGAGTGTTACAGAGTGTTACTGAGTGTCACTGAGTGTTACTGAGTGTTACTGAGTGTTACGGAGTGTTTAGTCGAGTATTACTGAGTGTTACGGAGTGTTACTGAGTGTCTACAGAGTGTTACTGAGTGTCACTGAGTGTTACTGAGTGTTACTGAGTGTTACTGAGTGTTACTGAGTGTTACGGAGTGTTACTGAGTGTTACGGAGTGTTACGGAGTGTTACGGAGTATTACTGAGTGTTACAGAGTGTTACTGAGTGTCACTGAGTGTTACTGAGTGTCACTGAGTGTTACTGAGTATTACTGAGTGTTACTGAGTGTTACGGAGTGTTACGGAGTGTTACAGAGTGTTACTGAGTGTTACTGAGTATTACTGAGTGTTACTGAGTGTTACTGAATGTTAGATAGATAGATAGATAGATAGATAGAATAGATAGATAGATAGATAGATAGATAGATAGATGATAGATGGATAGATGATAGATAGATGATAGATAGATAGATAGATAGAGAAATAGATAGATAGATGTTAGATAGATAGATGATAGATATATAGATAGATGATAGATGGGTAGATAGATAGATAGAAATAATAGATAGATAGATAGATATAGATCGATAGATAGATAGATAGATAGATAGATAGATAGATAGATAGATAGATAGATAGATAGATAGATAGATAGATAGATAATAGATAGATAGATAGAAGGCATCAGCTCAAAGACACTTTTATTGGCCTGAAAAGAATCTTTTGTGTGACTCTGACTGTAATCACATGCTGTCTCTCCTTATCATTGAGTTACTGTTCATCTCAGGGAAACTTGAACCATTATCATAATTTCTCTCTAATAATAACTTCTCCTGGCACACAGAAGTCTGTTTGCTGAATTATGTTAACATACCCTCAAAAGTACTCTGCACTGAAGCATATCATTTGAGAACAAATGGTGAGGAGCACGTCTGAGCATCCCAGTCTGTGTCTGATGGGGTTTCTGTGGTTTCTCCTGGTGTTTGTTTGCTGCTCATAGAAGTCTGAAATCTGACCCGCTCTCTCTTGTTTTCTCTGTAGCCCACTGTGCTGAGAAATGTGTGCATGGCCGCTGTGTGGCCCCGAACACCTGTCAGTGTGAGCCGGGCTGGGGAGGGGCCGACTGCTCCAGCGGTGAGTCTCTCTCTCTCTCTCTCTCTCTCTCTCTCTCTCTCTCTCTCTCTCTCTCTCTCTCTCTCTCTCTCTCTCTCTCTCTCTCTCTCTCTCTCTCTCTCTCTCTCTCTCTCCTCTCTCTCTCTCTCTCTCTCTCTCTCTCTGTCAGTGTGAGCCCCCCCCCCCCCTCTCTCTCTCTCTCTCTCTCTCTCTCTCTCTCTCTGTCAGTGTGAGCCGGGCTGGGGAGGGGCGTGAGTCCTGCAGCTGTGCCTGTCCGTCTCTCTCTCTTTCTCTCTCTCTCACTCTCATAGTCCCTCTCTTCTAGTCTCTAAACTTTCATTTTTAACATGTCTTTAAGCACAAATCTATGACAGACGACGTCCAGAATGTTATCTGAGCTTTTGCTGCTCTGTGTACAAAATCACTCTCGACATATTATCTTTATACATTTTTGAACAAATCAACACATCTCAGCCTTTTAATGATTATTAGTGTTTGGACATTAGTTTTTAAATATATCAGTTCTACGATTGAAGTTTTTCAGATGTAGTGTCTCAGTAAGATTTAGCAAGAAGAAAGAAGTAAGAAGACGCTTGTATTTGAAATATTCATTCATCACAACTCTATAGCTATTAACTCTATTATTATTATTTTCTTAGGTTTTGCATTATTTAAATGAGTCCCAAATAATGTTTTTAATAATTTTTAATACTATTCCCTGAGGTTGATTTAATAATGTTGGTGAAATTATTATTACATCAAAAGTACATAATTTAGAAATAAATGGCCATTTTCTACCCTGTTTTTGACCCTCTTGACCTTCAGTGCCTGCTATGACTGGGTAAAATCTTTGCATATGAAAAAAGAAACGTCTCGGGTTACGACTTTAACCCTTGTTCCCTGAGAAGGGAACTGTCACAGTTGTATTCTGTTTAATTTGGTTTCATTAGACTTGTCTGCATCATCATCATTATCAGTTCATCTTTATCACCTGTGTTTATTTAACCATCATCATCATCTGTTTCACCTGTGTTCTGTCAATCTATGTTCATATTGTAATAACGGGTAGTTATCAAATAAAACGTGGGTATAACCGGAGCTAAACTATGCTATTTACACTTTTACTAAGCTATTCCTAACACGAGAAATGAACACTCATGTCCCATACACTGCACGACCCAGAGTGTTTCTACAGGTGGAGCATTGGTTAAAGAAACCAACAGAAGGCAGTGATACTGTCTTTTCCCACTTTTAATTAAGAACACAGAAAGAACTACTCAGGCAAGGCCCTATTGCCTTACAATAAACGTGAGAGACACATTTTACATTAGGCAGTAAATGAACCAAGAACATCTGATCTAACTTGAACATTAACACACATAGTTTTACTATCACAAAAACTTAAAGATTTTACTGTAATAACACATAAATCAACTCCCAATAAACAATTACCCATAATGCACCCAGCTGCTGCTAACGCTGACTGCCAGGTCATTACAATAACCCCCACCCAAGAGGGTTAGTGTCCCCACAACCCTAATCTCCCACAACAAAATCTAACAAATGTCCCGGCCGGCGTCGAACACGCTTTGACCTCCCTGGTGTTCTACCGCCAGCGCCAGGCTCAGCCTTGAGTCCATTATTGTCCGTTTCGGCGCTGGGAGGGGATTTTGGGGAGCCACTGTGGCTTCCATCAGTCTTTTGCTCTGGGACCAGTGGGTGGTACGGTGCCAATCGGTCCTTATGAAGCACCACCCGTCTACCCCGTCCAGGCATTCGGACCCGGAAGACCACCTCGGAAATTTTGTCCAATATCTCCCCAGGTCCCTGCCAATGATGAGTCAGTTTGGGTGACAACCCCCGCTTCCTCTGGGGCAGTTCACCCACACTTTGTCCCCGGGCCCAATCGTAGGCCCGTGGGCCCGGGCATCGTATGCCCGTTTCTGGCGGGCTCCAGCGTCCCCTAGAGCCTCCCTGGCCATTTGGTGGACCGTGCTCAGACGTTCCTTCAATTTCCTGAAGTAATCCAATTCTGGTCCGCCAGCAATCTCTGGCTCGGGGGGTGACCCGAACACCAAGTCCACCGGTGTGCGGAGCTCCCTCCCAAACATCAGCGCCGCCAGTGTGCACTGACTTGACTCCTGCACAGCTGT
Source organism: Chrosomus eos (assembly GCA_036326025.1). Lineage (NCBI taxonomy): Eukaryota > Metazoa > Chordata > Actinopteri > Cypriniformes > Leuciscidae > Chrosomus > Chrosomus eos. Next base: position 693,215 of record CM070841.1, read on the forward strand.
CCTATATGCCCAGAGGACCAGAGGCAGATGCTGATCCCAGTCTCTTTGGTGCTGACTGGTCAAGATGGCAAGTTGGGTGGCCAGGGTCCGGTTGAACCGCTCAACGAGTCCATCGCTTTGCGGGTGGAGGGGAGTGGTTCTTGTCTTCTTCACCCCCAATCGCTGGCACACCTCACTGAACAACCGGCTCTCAAAGTTACGCCCCTGGTCACTGTGAAGTTCGTCTGGCACCCCAAACCGGGCAAACGTCTCGTCCACTAGTCGCTGCGCCGTAGTGGAAGCACTCTGATCCGGCACTGCATACGCCTCCGGCCACTTCGTAAAATAGTCCATAGCGACCAGAACAAAACGGTTGCCAGCATCTGTGATGGGAAATGGACCCAAGATGTCCACCCCAATCCTCTCCATAGGTGCCCCGACTAAGTACTGCTGTAATGGCGCATGAGAGCGTTGACTAGGTCCCTTCTGTGCCGTGCAAATATCACAGCAATGAACATACAGCTCTGTATCTTGCCGACATCCCGGCCAGTAGAAATGCTGCCGCAGCCCCGCACTGTCTTGGAGTTCCCGAAATGGCCGGCTCCCGCTGCCCCATGTACCCAACGGAGGACCTCTGGCCGCAGAGCATGGGGAACCAGGAGTTGCAACCGGTCGATCCCCCCACCCGGCGCCTGCCACCGCCTATAGATCACGCCTTCGTGGAGCTCCAGGCTGCCCCACTGAGAATGAAGCGTCTTGATCTCGGGCCCCTGGGAGGACACGGCTGGCCAGTCCGGACATGTTTGGGCCTCTAACCAGCCCCTGACCTTCATCAGTACCTGATCATTCGCCTGCTGTTGCCTCAGCTGCTCGGTGGTGAACGGCTCCCCATCCCCACAGGTGTCACCTGGCCTTACTGCTGCTGACGATGGCCCCAGACATCGTTCTTCCTGGCGACTGCAGTATCGACATTCGTCAGCAAAGCATGGACGTCTGGAGAGTGCGTCAGCGTTAGCATGCTGCCGCCCTGGTCGGTGTTGAACCTCGAAGTCATACTCTTGAAGGATCTCCAGCCACCTTGCCACCTGACCCTCTGGCTGGCGGAAATTCAGCATCCAAGTGAGGCTAGCGTGGTCTGTCCTCGGTGTGAACCTGGTGCCCAGGAGGTAGGGCCTGAAGTGACGGACTGCCAGGACCACCGCTAGCAACTCCCGCCGGGTGACACAGTAATTTCTTTCTGGGCGACTGAGGCTGCAACTATAGTAGGCTACCACTCGCTCTCCATTCTCCCCCTTCTGGGATAGTACGGCCCCAACCCCCACGTTACTGGCATCAGTGTCTACAAGGAACGCTTGGTTGGGATCAGGGTAGGCTAGGACAGGAGCGTCGATGAGAGCCGCTTTTAGCTGTCGAAAGGCCGCAGCACAGTCCTCAGACCACCCAAAACGCCGGCCCTTGTTTGTCAGCTGATGTAAGGGGCTGGCAATGGTTGCAAAGTCTCTAACGAACCTCCTGCAGTAGGACGCCAGGCCCAGAAAGCTCCGCAGCTCAGTGATGTTGGTTGGTGGGGGCCAGTCCCTCACCGCGGCCACCTTTGTTGGGTCGGTAGCCACCCCGCTCTCACTGACCACGTGTCCCGGGAACTGCGTCTGGCGGGTGAGCAAGTTGCACTTGGCCGGGTTCAACCGCAACCCAGCGCTACGGATGGCTGTCAGGACCTCCCGTAAGTTGTGGACAGCCTGGTCAAAGTCTCTGGCATGGACCAACATATCGTCCAAGTAAACCACACAGCTGGTGCGGGGAATGTCTTTAAGGACCCGCTCCATCAGCCTCTCAAAGGTGGCTGGGGCATTACACAGTCCAAAGGGCATCACTTTAAACTGCCACAGTCCTTGCCTAATTGTAAATGCAGTTTTGGGCCGGGCCTCTGCCGCCAGCTCCACTTGCCAATACCCACTGCGCAAGTCCAAAGAGCTAAACCAACAGGATCCAGCTACATAATCCAATGCATCATCAATACGCGGCAGTGGGTATGAGTCCTTGCGGGTGACCGCATTTAGTCGCCGAAAGTCCACACAAGGGCGCCACGCCCCAGTTTTCTTCCGCAGCATGACCATAGGTGCAGCCCAGGGACTGTCCGAGGGCTCAATAATGCCGTTAGCTGCCATTTCTCCGATCATTTCTTCAGCAGCCTGGCGCTTGGCGAGAGGCAGTCTATGGGGGCGCAAGCGAATGGGGGCAGCAGGGCCAGTGTCAATGTGATGCTGCACCAAAGCTGTTCTGGTACAGTCCTCCTCACGGGCTGCAAAAATGTCCATAAAGTCTCCCAATAGGCGTTGTAACTGCTCCTGCTGCGGTGTGCTCAGATGCTCACTGCTTCGCCGCCCCAACTCCTCAACAGCAACAACAGTTTCAGGTGACGGGGGGGCGGATGGAGCATGCGGTGTTAGTGGCGGAGATGTACTGGTCTGGGCTGCAATACTCCCCCGGGGTTCCCCCTGAGTCTCTGCAGCTCTCGTGTGGCGTTTGGGGGTCGGAGCTTTTCCATGACAGCTCCGGCCCAATCGGAGCGGCACAGTCTCATTACCTAGGCATAGGGCGGCCTCCGGCACGTCAACACGTGCTCCCCAGTGCGTTAACAAATCCAAGCCAACGATGCACTCATCTCTGATATCAGCGAGCCAGAACTCGTGGCTCGTCTGGCTCATCCCCACCACCACAGACAACAGTTTCTTTCCAGGCATAACTGTCCTTTCACCCGTGACGGTGAGCAGTTCGGTATTGGTGGGGGTCCAGTCCTCCGGAAGAGGACCGGCCGTTCCAGACAACAGTCCTTTTCGCAGCAAGCAAATGGTGGACCCTGTATCCACCAGGGCGCTGCAGGGCTGCCCGTCAACAACACAGTCCAGGTAAAGTCCTCTGGCAGACCCGCAGCGTCCCACAGTAGGGCAGTCGTTGTGGAGGGGTACTGAAGAACGGGGTGATGGTCCCCTCACTGCCTCACTCCGAGGTCGTTTCCCGGAGGTGACGTTGCCCGGGGCCGGGGGCTCGGAGCAGGGCAGTCCCTGGCGAAATGCCCCGGTTCTCCGCAGCGGTAGCAGCGGTCTAGCCTTGTTCTCCGTCGGGGGGTCTCTGCTGGTTGAACCCGACTGACCTCCTCCTCAGATCGGGCCACGTCCACCTCCCGTTCGGCGGCTCTCGTCAGATGGCGCTGGAGTGGAGATCGACCTGTCGCCGGCCGAGCCTGTAGCACCTCCTCAGCTCTCTCAGCCTCTCTCAGCGCCTCACTGAGATCCCGGGGTGACAATAGGCGGATATGTTGGCGGAGCCGCTCAGGTGTAAGACCCCGCAGGAAAGCGTGGAGGCTCAGCTCTTCCCTCGCTGCGGCCTGGAAGGTAGGGTAGCCCTTCCGTACGTAAACCCGGATGTCAGCGGCGAAAGCACCCACACTCTCTCCTTCACATCGACGTCGGTTAGTTAGCTCCTCCCTGCTCTGTTCTGCAGAGGTTCTCTGCCCGAAGCGGCGGTTGAGAGCCGCAGTGAGGGCCTGGAGATCACGCCGCTCTTCGGGAGACAGATCGATAAGGACCTGGAGCGCGGCACCGTCCAAGGCGAGGGCCAAGTGAATCGCTGTCTCCTCACTGCTCCACCCATCGTGGAGAGCGGCTAGGTCGACTTGTGCCAGGTAGGGCTCCAGGGGCGTCAACCCGCTATATCGTGGCAGCTTAGCGGGCGAACGTGTGACGGCGCCCGGTCGGCCATTAATCCCTGAACGAGGGAGCTGATTGAGACTGAGACCCCTGATCAGTGCGCTGACTCCTGAACGAGGGAGCTGATTGAGACTGAGACATCTGATCAGTGCGCTGACTCCTGAACGAGGGAGCTGATTGAGACTGAGACCCCTGATCAGTGCACTGTCTCCTGAACGAGGGAGCTGATTGAGATTGAGGCACCTGATCAGTGCGCTGACTCCTGAACGAGGGAGCTGATTGAGACTGAGACCCTTGATCAGTGCGCTGACTCCTGAACGAGGGAGCTGATTGAGACTGAGGCGCCTGATCAGTGCGCTGACTCCTGAACGAGGGAGCTGATTGAGACTGAGGCGCCTGATCAGTGTGCTGACTCCTGAACGAGGGAGCTGATTGAGACTGAGACCCCTGATCAGTGCGCTGACTCCTGAACGAGGGAGCTGATTGAGACTGAGGCGCCTGATCAGTGCGCTGACTCCTGAACGAGGGAGCTGATTGAGACTGAGGCGCCTGATCAGTGCGCTGACTCCTGAACGAGGGAGCTGATTGAGACTGAGACCCTTGATCAGTGCGCTGACTCCTGAACGAGGGAGCTGATTGAGACTGAGACGCCTGATCAGTGCGCTGACTCCTGAACGAGGGAGCTGATTGAGACTGAGACGCCTGATCAGTGCGCTGACTTCTGAACGAGGGAGCTGATTGAGACTGAGCCCCTTGATCAGTGCGCTGACTCTTGAATGAGGGAGCTGATTGAGACTGAGACATCTGATCAGTGCGCTGACTCCTGAACAAAGGAAGCTGATTGATACTGAGACGCCTGATCAGTGCGCTGACTCCTGAACGAGGAAGCTGATTGAGACTGAGACCCTTGATCAGTGTGCTGACTCTTGAACGAGGGAGCTGATTGAGACTGAGACATCTGATCAGTGCGCTGACTCCTGAACGAGGGAGCTGATTGAGACTGAGACCCTTGATCAGTGCGCTGACTCCTGAACGAGGGAGCTGATTGAGACTGAGACCCTTGATCAGTGCGCTGACTCTTGAATGAGGGAGCTGATTGAGACTGAGGCGCCTGATCAGTGCGCTGACTCCTGAACGAGGGAGCTGATTGAGACTGAGACCCTTGATCAGTGCGCTGACTCTTGAATGAGGGAGCTGATTGAGACTGAGACATCTGATCAGTGCGCTGACTCCTGAACGAGGGAGCTGATTGAGACTGAGACCCTTGATCAGTGCGCTGACTCCTGAACGAGGGAGCTGATTGAGACTGAGACCCTTGATCAGTGCGCTGACTCTTGAATGAGGGAGCTGATTGAGACTGAGGCGCCTGATCAGTGCGCTGACTCCTGAACGAGGGAGCTGATTGAGACTGAGACCCTGATCAGTGCGCTGACTCCTGAACGAGGGAGCTGATTGAGACTGAGACCCTTGATCAGTGCGCTGACTCTTGAATGAGGGAGCTGATTGAGACTGAGACATCTGATCAGTGCGCTGACTCCTGAACGAGGGAGCTGATTGAGACTGAGACGCCTGATCAGTGCGCTGACTCTTGAATGAGGGAGCTGATTGAGACTGAGACATCTGATCAGTGCGCTGACTCCTGAACGAGGGAGCTGATTGAGACTGAGACCCCTGATCAGTGCGCTGACTCCTGAACGAGGGAGCTGATTGAGCAGGGATTATATCCATGTGTTATATCTATATCTATATCTGTTATATATATATCCCGTGTTTGCTGGAGAATGACCCGGGCATGTTGTCATGTGCAGACAGACCATCAGCAGTCCTGAGCTTCAAGTCTTCTTGTTGTGTCTGGGTCTCAGTGTCCCTCAGGTCCTGTATCAGTGAACCACTGCTGGGCTTTATTACAGTGACACATGAAGAGGGATTTGGCAGCATGGTTGCAGTCAGCTGTGAGATGACTTTAATTCCCTCTGAAGACTCATTGTATCTGGCCTTTACGGGCCACAGGACGCCAACAAAACACTGCCCTGAATTGAGGCTGAAGGAAAAAAGGCTTTTCTTCAAGAGCAAAGAGCAAAACAAAGAGAAGGCAGTGATTGGCCAGAATCACAGGAAATGACCTCAGGGCTGAGCTCATGTGATGTCAGATGTAGGCCGGGGCAGCACAATAACCCAACATACTCCAAATAGATGTTATTTGCCTCAAATCCTCCATCCAAATCATGCGGATTAAAAAAAGCGACATTATAATAACTTTCATGAATAAATCAATAACAAACATTATATAATGCTTAACAGAACATTAGTTAATATATATTCACATAACTAGAAATATCAGATATGCTTGTCATAAGTAAACACTAATGAAGATCATTATTTAATGTAAATTGAAATGCTTGCGAATGTCATTAAACTTTCAATTCATATGAACATGCACTTCTTTAAAATACTACAAATATTTTTTTATTTACATCATAATACATATATACTGTATATCCATATGAATCGATACTGAATGGAATTGAGAACAGAGTTGAATCGAATCGCAAGCTTGTGAACTGAAATCGCATCAAATGGTGAAATGTGTGTCTATCCCCAGCCCTACTGCTTTAAATCATCTGTACTTCTGCAGCTGTTCTTTAGCAGAAATATTGACCACACTGATCATACTGAAACGATGTATTGTGCTATATAAATAAATGTGGCCCAGTTTCTTTGTGAGAAGGGAACTGATGTGTTGAGGCTGGTGCTCAGAGAAGCTGCTGCGGTGGCTTGAGTTTCAGTCTCTGATGAAGCCAACAGTAGCGACACTGGTGGTGTTGTGCTGTGTTTCACTGGTGGTGTTGTGCTGTGTTTCACTGGTGGTGTTGTGCTGTGTCTCACTGGTGGTGTTGTGCTGTGTCTCACTGGTGGTGTAGCGCTGTGTCTCACTGGTGGTGTTGTGCTGTGTTTCACTGGTGGTGTTGCGCTGTGTCTCACTGGTGGTGTCGTGCTGTGTCTCACTGGTGGTGTCGTGCTGTGTCTCACTGGTGGTGTCGTGCTGTGTCTCACTGGTGGTGTTGTGCTGTGTTTCACTGGTGGTGTTGTGCTGTGTCTCACTGGTGCTGTGCTTCACTGGTGGTGTTGTGCTGTGTCTCACTGGTGGTGTGTTTCACTGGTGGTGTTGTGCTGTGTTTCACTGGTGGTGTTGTGCTGTGTCTCACTGGTGGTGTCGTGCTGTGTTTCACTGGTGGTGTTGTGCTGTGTTTCACTGGTGGTGTTGTGCTGTGTCTCACTGGTGGTGTTGTGCTGTGTTTCACTGGTGGTTTTGTGCTGTGTCTCACTGGTGGTGTAGCGCTGTGTCTCACTGGTGGTGTTGTGCTGTGTTTCACTGGTGGTGTTGTGCTGTGTCTCACTGGTGGTGTAGCGCTGTGTCTCACTGGTGGTGTTGTGCTGTGTTTCACTGGTGGTGTTGTGCTGTGTCTCACTGGTGGTGTTGTGCTGTGTCTCACTGGTGGTGTTGTGCTGTGTTTCACTGGTGGTGTTGTGCTGTGTCTCACTGGTGGTGTGTTTCACTGGTGGTGTTGTGCTGTGTTTCACTGGTGGTGTTGTGCTGTGTCTCACTGGTGGTGTCGTGCTGTGTTTCACTGGTGGTTTTGTGCTGTGTCTCACTGGTGGTGTCGTGCTGTGTCTCACTGGTGGTGTCGTGCTGTGTTTCACTGGTGGTGTTGTGCTGTTTCACTGGTGGTGTCGTGCTGTGTCTCACTGGTGGTGTCGTGCTGTGTCTCACTGGTGGTGTCGTGCTGTGTCTCACTGGTGGTGTCGTGTTGTGTTTCACTGGTGGTGTCGTGCTGTGTTTCACTGGTGGTGTCGTGCTGTGTTTCACTGGTGGTGTCGTGCTGGTTTCACTGGTGGTGTTGTGCTGTGTCTCACTGGTGGTGTGTTTCACTGGTGGTGTTGTGCTGTGTCTCACTGGTGGTGTTGTGCTGTGTTTCACTGGTGGTGTTGTGCTGTGTCTCACTGGTGGTGTGTTTCACTGGTGGTGTTGTGCTGTGTTTCACTGGTGGTGTTGTGCTGTGTCTCACTGGTGGTGTCGTGCTGTGTTTCACTGGTGGTTTTGTGCTGTGTCTCACTGGTGGTGTTGTGCTGTGTTTCACTGGTGGTGTTGTGCTATGTCTCACTGGTGGTGTTGTGCTGTGTCTCACTGGTGATGTTGTGCTGTGTCTCACTGGTGGTGTCGTGCTGTGTCTCACTGGTGGTGTCGTGCTGTGTTTCACTGGTGGTGTCGTGCTGTTTCACTGGTGGTGTCGTGCTGTGTCTCACTGGTGGTGTCGTGCTGTGTCTCGCTGCTGCATTACAGTATATCTCTGCAGCGATTTGAGCGTCTCAGTGATCACTGTTGTGAGGTGAGACACAGTTTCACGCTTCCAGATGTAGATTGCAATGTTCTCATTCACTCATCGTCAGTTAGCTAAAGCAGTGCTGGTCTCCTGAACTTATGGTTGAAAAACTGTGAGTGAAGCTTTGACACAAAAGGTTTTGTGATATTGTGACATGTTCAGTTCATGCATTAAAGTATATCCATTTCAGCAAATGAAAGGAATGCCTCTTGGACATTTGACTGGTGTGCAGCGTGAGTTTGTAATGGATGAGAGGATGTTGAATAGAGGCGATGTGGACAACCTTGATGTTAAACTGGGTCACGGTTCACTATAGCACTCTACTAAGATTTGCCTGAAGAAACAGTATGGAGGGTTCAATGAGGTCATGTGGAAGACATCACAGTCCTGACATATAGAAGATAAAACACTAATATTTTCATGTGAAAGTCAGATTTGAACTCAAGCAGGGTAATCTGGGACACCTAAACTCTGATCACAGTAAATGTTAAAAGTACAAATGTCTCGGATTACCCTCAGAATATTAACACAGGGTTCATGGAAAGCCTGGAAGTAGCAGGGATTTTCCCCAGCCTGTGGATAAATACAATCTTAAAAGCAGGGCTGGAAAAAAATCAATCGCGATTAATCGCATCCAAAATAAAAGTTTTGTTTACATAAAATATATGTGTGTAGTGTGTATAATTATTTTGTATATATAAATACACACATATGCATGTATATATGTACGAAATATTTGCATGTATATACTGTATATATATTTATACATCATTTATATTATATATAAATATACATATTATTTATATTAATAACACATTTTTCTTAAATATATACATGCATGTGTGTGTATTTATATATACAAAATAATTATACACACTACACACACATATTTTATGTAAACAAAACTTTTATTTTGGACGCGATTAATCGCGAGTGATTTTTTTCCAGCCCTACTTAAAAGTCTTAGTAATAGTGAGTTATATGAAACTCAGTGATATATGAAGTACACAAGTCCTGTACTTTGTGGATCCCTGATAATATATACCATCATACCCCTGACACAATGTGTGTACAAACAAGCTCAATGAGCCTAATGAAACTTTTCATTAAGAAAAAGAAGATCTTGGAAAAAGAGACTCCAGTGTTGTTGCTGTCATTCTCAAATGACTAGCATCTCTTATTCTAAAATAACATTGTCTTGTCTTTTTGACACATTTGCAAAAGCCAATCATGCATACGAGTCAGATTATTCATTCCTATATCCAGAAGTGGACAGCTGTGTCATGCTTAAACTAACTCAGCGAACACATGAACGGTCGGTCATTGGTCTCTTAAGTGTCCGTCAGTGAGTTTGTGTGAACAGTGGAAGCTCATTATATCATCATGTGTTGTTCTTGTTAATATGAGTTGGTTAATTTGCAGTGGATTGTGTGTTTATTTCTCTGAGCATTAATACACAGCTGTTTGATTATGAATTTTCTGCCTCATATTTTCATAACGCTAAGCTCATCTCGGACTGCAGATGATGGTGTAGCTGTCGTGTCTCAGTATTTAATGATGGAGCTGAAACCGTCAGTCTAATCATCATACAGAGTAATGTCATTTAGATTTGATTTTAGCTGGTTTATTATTGGCCACATTCAGGGTGTGATTTGTTTGGGATTTGTTAATTTTATGTCCCTGGAAGGAATTTGTTTCATCCCTGCTTCTGTTCAGATGCAATGCATTAGACATTTCTGACAACATATTAAAACATCTCAGGTTGCGACTGTAGCGCTGCGTCACTGTCGCTTTGGGAAACGCCTCTGTGTGAACCGGTGTCTGACACTTATTCAATCACGGCAATCATACTGACTGGCGACAGCCTATGAAGTATAAGTATATATAGTGTGACCCGGAAGTATAAAAGGGGCACCTAGGGAACATGTCATCCACTTATCTTCTGATAAGTGACGAAAGACACAGTGTCTCGTTCCCTGTTCTCAGGGAAAAGAGGTTACAGTCGTAACCCGAGACGTTCCCTTTCGAAAGGGAACTCGCACTGCGTCGATGACGCTATGGGGAACAATATACCAACGCCACCATACTGAGGGGAATGCATGCCAATTATGGCTGTGAGAGAAAATTCAGAAATAACAGTTTCACTGATATGCCAAACACTTCGGGTCAATGACAGTATTCCCTATTCCCACTGCCCAAGCTATAAGCCTCCGATACAATGAAGGCCTACCAAGCCCGCTCAAAGGCCTGGAACCAACAGCTTCCATGGAAGGGGTTCATTTAAGGGAATATGGAGGTTCGAAAGGAGTCCCGTCCTGTCACTTTCTGAGGGGGACATAAAGTCAACCACACATGCCACTATGGAGGCTGACCTAGTCTGTTTTACGGACCTAGTCTTGCCAACAACCTGTCTGCTTTAGAGTCTCAGAGTAAACAGAGTCTCTAACATTATTTGCCTCACTCGTGGAGGCATCCGATAGGGAGGACTGCAGATATTGACAGTAATTGCTCACAGACCGGATCATAGAGACAGGCATCCTGGAGAGTAGAACTCACTATAGCGCTTTATAACCCTCTGCAAATGAGGGGAGTAACTCTACTCGATCCTGGATCTACACAGTGCTTCAGGGCCCTGTGGAGGCTGGGCACTCTAAAGGGACCCTAATAAGGGGAGCCTTGGGAACCTGCGACGTCATACTTTATGCCTTTTCAATGCTAAGCATCCAACTCGTTGGGGAGCCGCTTCAAGGAGGCCTGTTAAGGCCTAACTACTTGATAGCAATACTGTTAGCAGAGCTAGCCTCAGATGCCAGGTGATCTCACAGACATTTCTGTTGGCCTGGACAGTGTGTACTCAGCAGAAGTGATATCGACCCTTTAAAGCAAGGGGATTACAACCGGCGAGGGCCAACGCTTGGTGTTGTGGTCTATCTGGAGCTTATACAGAGCGGTGGCCTCAGTAGAATTACCCCCAAATGGGAGAAAGCCATCTCACGCTACACAGAGTTAATCTTTTTGAAGCTCAGGTAAACAGTGGCCTCACTAGAGAATTCTCCATGAGATGTAGCCAACTACTGGGTGACCACAGATTGGCACTACCCACTACATAAATCTGACGACTCTAACACAAGAGGAGGCCCATGGAAACGGTATGCATAGCCTACCTATATATGGGAACTTCAGGGCCTAAATAAAGTACTCCTATAAGAGCGACGGCCAGAACACTATTCTCAGAATGACGGCCTACCACCCCAAAGCTAGAAAGGGCCAGTGTTGGGAACGTTACTTTAAAAAAGTAATTAGTTATAGTTACTCACTACTTGTTCCAAAAAGTAACTGAGTTAGTAACTCAATTACTCTATAATAAAAGTAACTCGTTACCAGGGAAAGTAACTATTTGCGTTACTGTTAAAAAAAAGTTGCTATTATGTCAAAGAATTTTTTTTTTTTTTTTTTTGCAGTTTTCACAAGTCAGTTGAAATGAGTAAAACATGACAGGTGTTTGTACACAACTTTCTATATTTATTGCACGTCGACAGACAACAAGAGGTTTATCCTGCACTTCACTTCACTGCACTCATTAACCCAGCTCCTCAGCTGTGTGAGCCAGGGGTGCGTTCGGATTACACAGTTTATTCAATCAATACATAGGCTAGTAACACATAGGCGTCATTTTGTACTCACCACTTTTTGAAACAAATAAATAAAACATCTCCAGTTAACTAGCAGAGCATTAATTTAGTTAGCTATTAAATAAGAGATCTAGCGTTAAATTGTTTTGGTTTTGAACTCAAGCTGAGCTCTCGTTGCCGCGGCTGCATAGTTGTTCTCTTGTGGCGCGCGCGCCGCACGCAGTCTTCACTCGGATGCGCGCTCTTCAATCTATCGCCGTTGTGGAGACTTTCTATTCATTCCGGTGAAATCACAAAATAAAAAGCACACAAACGTTTCCCTGCTTGATATGGACTGTAAACACTGATGAACATATTCGGTTTTGATACGGGAGAAAAAAAAACTATTCTAGCGTGGATTAGAACCCATAACCTCTGACACGCTTGGCAAACAATCTACCACTAGACCACTACGGATTGATGGATTTATTTACGGGTTGAGCAGAGAGGCTGCACAGTTTGACAAGTTTGTACCCAGCACTTCTGAAAATGCACTTCCGAATGCGTCCCCAGCACATTGCAAACCAAACTGACGCCCGTGGTAACGGATCGCATTTAACGTCCAGTAACCTTAACGGCGTTGTAACGACGGGAAAAGTAATTAATTAGATTACCCCGTTACTGAAAAAATAACGTCGTTACCTAACGCCGTTATTTTAAACGCCGTTATTCCAAACACTGGAAAGGGCGCACTCACTACCAAGCCCGATGCCAGACCTTCAGGAGGGGTTCCATATTGAAGGAATAAATGATCATAGGTCCAGTCTCAGGCCTGATGTAAGAAGCGCCTGGGCTGAAAGAAGTAGGGGAAAGGAAAGAGGAGAGGCGAGGGTGGCTGTTATTCGGGGATCCTTCACTGACGCTGAGAGCGCTTGTGCTGGATCAGCTCCCTCAAATCCTTCTTCTTCCCAGAGTCGTGCTTTCTCTGCAACCTGGTTCTAGGGGGTGCGAGAGACGACGCTGAACCTCGAACCAGGATGGGCGATCCGATCCGATCCTCGAACCAGGATGGGCCGGATTCAGAGCGCACCGGAATGCTCGATTTAAATGCAGTCGAGTGCGCCTTCGCCTCTTATCCTCCATCGTCTCAATGGAGGTGCTGAAAAGATCAGACGGTGAAACTGGTGCATCGAGAAGAAAGCCCTTTTCTTTCTCCCCCATGTCAGCAAGGTTCAGGTCGGGAGCTGGGAAATTATGGTCAGAACGGAACCGTTCGCCAAGCCTGCCACAAGCTGTCCCTTCCCTCATGCGCTCCCACGCCAGCTAAAGCCTCGCCGAAGCGCTCTCCATAACAGCCAACAGCTCATCATACGCTGGGCAGGGAGGCTATGAAGGTTCAGGTAGTATGTCTTCTTCACCCTCATCAACCATCTCCTTCTCTCTTGGGTTGGGTGCCAGCTGAGCACTTGCTGCTGGATCAGAGGATGACAACACATCCTTGTCCAGCAGCTCACTCTCGCAAGCTTCTGACGGGCACCTCTCTCAACTCATCAGCGAGCTCCATCTGGGAGCCCCATGATCTAGGTCTCCGCAGTGCCTCAGTGCGAGTGGACCCGAACCGCTGGGTGCAGATGCCTGTCCCTCTTCTCGAGAAGAGGGACGCAGTGAGAGTTCTCTTTCGAAAGGGAACTCGCGTTACAGATTCTTCCAAATGGAACAGTCAAATTGGTTTAATTTTAATGCTATAATTTTATCTATTGCTGTCCTATATAGGTGATATTATGTATATCAGCTCAATGCACTGTCGCTGCCACCACTCTTTCATGAGACCAAAAGAGATTTTCATTTTAAGTAGTGTTATAGATTTTATGCTCAGCGTTCCAAGCAGCCTAAGTAAAATGTCTGTGACACTACGACTTTTCCTAAAATAACCTGCCAGAACACCACATATTTCAATAATATGTTTTGCTAATTGCTAACATTATGTACATGTTACTTTTGAATGTTGTGAAACATAACATTTAAAAAACATTAGAGAAATGTCCAATGAAAACATAAAAAAACATTCCATGAACAATGTATAAATAAAGTTTTTATGCTAAAATTTAGAGAACACTATTAAAAACCAGAAAGCTCTGAACAAACGTTCTAATAACATTACTGGAAATTCGATTGTTCATAACTTTGAAAGAATCTTGCAGAACGTTCTGAAAATAATTCCTGTTAGCTTGATTAATAAAAATGTGTGGGGAAAGATGGCTGAAATGTTTGAGAGCTTATGTACCTCATGGGGCCTGTAAATTGTACAAATACATTTATAGTTGTTAAGTTACTTGTTAAAAATGTATTTAATTGAGCTAATTCAATAACAATGTATTTCTACATCTTTTAAATTTCTAGATTAAAATTCAATAATGACATTCTTGTTTAAATATCCAGAGGATGTTGTAACACTTACGTTAAGGGTCACATAAATAAATGAGGAGGGATCAATCACCATTTACCAACAGTTATATTTCCCTAAAGTATGCATTTTTTCACCATTTAACATATCTTGATAGAATTACACGAGGCAGAGCATTGGGAAGCAAAACCTCATAAATGTGCATCCAGTATCAAAGTCCAGAGTTATCACAATTGTCCTTAGTCCATCACACCATTTTTGATGTTTATGATGTTAGAAGAGTATCATACACATTCGTTCAACAAGGGTTACTCCAAGGAAAAAGTGTCTTTTCGTTCAACAAGGGTTACTCCAAGGAAAAAGTGTCTTTTCGTTCAACAAGGGTTACTCCAAGGAAAAGGTGTCTTTTCGCTCAGGTCTTCGGATATACTTCCACGTTTGAAGACAACCACACAAAGTACTTGAACCAGTTGAGAAGCCCTCAAAATCAAGCAGATACAAAAAACCCTCTGGTCAAAATAAAACAAACAATACAAAATGAGGTTCAGCAAACAAAATACTTTCACACTTGTTAATGATAAAGAAACAAATAAATCAACTCACATTGGCCCTCATTTATCAAAAGTGCGTACACCAAATTTCGAGCGTACACCTGGCGTACACCCAAAACCACGGTGACTTTGAGATTTATCAATATGGACGTTGGCGTACGGCACGCTCAAATCCCACGCCAGCTCAGGAGGTGGTGTACGCACATTTAAGTTAGTGCGGAAATGCGCAGAAACACCACAAAACGCACTGACAAACTAAAACATATGACAACAACAACAACAACATAGTAGGCTAATTATAAACTTAAGTGTAAAAATCTGTCACAAAAAAAACAGGCAAAAGTAATGATTATGAATATGTAAAATATAGCAAGGAGATATTTTAATTGTTTATTAATAAAGAAGTGTTTTCTTTGTGTCGGCTGCAAAGATGAAGTTGAGATGCTGACTCGCGATCTTCGCAGTAGCCTGAACGCGCCAGAGAGAAATGCACATTTCAGATTACATAAGCAGAGAGCAGTCTGCAGTCTGTTTTCTTTCGTTTTGAATTGTTCTGTTTAAAAGTAGACATGTCTGAGGCAAGTAGGGTACCTTACGCTGAGTTTCGGTTCATTTATGAGATGAGCTCAGTTCACGCGTCCTCCATTTCATGATTATCTATCATCTGCTATTTACTTCTTATTTGTTAAATCCAGGTATGGTTGATGAAACTTAAAGTAAAATTAAGATACAATTAATACAAAACGAAATTCAGTTTAAAGAAAGGTTTTGTGCTTTCTTTTTGATGTCTCTGTGAAAGTTTTAAAATAAATTTTAGTGCCGCTTTCAGAGTGCTCACGTCCGGTCCGTATCATTGTTTTTTCCTCATAAATGCGAACACGAATAATAATATAAGAATATTACAAATGGACATGCAATTATTAATGTAAATGAATGGTACTCCACATCACATCATCATCACTATTGTACGTGATACGATATTAAATGCTAATTGTTTCAAAATGCTGTAAAATAATGCATTGTGATAGGTCATTTGATCTCCACGTCGGAGAAGTTTCTCTTCTTTGCCGTCTTCCGTGTGTCCATGGCGTAAAATGAGGGCGTGGGGGAAGCGGAGACTTGAATATTTAGGGGCGTGTTATTCTAATGACGATCGTTTTCAGCCGCGGCATTTATCAAGGAGAGGTATTGCGTACACCAGGATTTCAAAGGTACGCACAGCTTCATACATCAGGCGGTGAGAGGAGTGTAAGCATAATCTTACGCCAACATATACGCCCGTTTCTACGCAATAATGATAAATGAGGGCCAGTGAGATGTTGAACACAAATGTTCCTCAACAGGGTTTTCCAAATGAAAGCATAGACAGAGCATGTGCTCTCAGCTAACAGGTATATTTAACTCCCACTTCCCTCTTCCTTTTACTCTCTGGCCTGAAGAGATCTCCCGGATACTGGCTCCCTAGTGCCCTCTACTGGCCGGGAGTGAAATTGCAACTTGCATTTAACATAGGAGACAGGTAACAGTTTACTAGAACTGTTACACCCCCCCCCCCCCCCCCTCTCAGAAGAAGGCCTGACCTGGCCGTAAAACCTTTTCAGATTCTCTACATGTTATGTCTCAGCTTGTTTAGGTTCGGTTGACAACTCAACTCTGTAGTTTACGTTATTCAACTGTTTCAAAACTTTGGCCGGCCCATGCCACTTAGGAGCTAGTTTGGCCATAAAGGCCCTTGCTTGAGACAACGGGTGAGTACGAACCCAGACGAGTTCCCCTTCTCGGAAGGTCTCTTGCCGCCTCTTCAGTTTGTATACGGTCTATGGCCTACGGTCCTAAATCTGATCAGACCCCCTTTGTGAGACTTCCTGCCAAATTTGATGCTTTTATCGCAAAGTGATTGATTTTTGCGCTTAACCGCCCCACTAGTAGTACTTCTGTTGTCTGCTCTGGGCTCTCACAACATTTTCCTTCACTCTCTCTAGGAGCGATTGCTGACATTCAACAACTTCATACGCTGATTGGTCAGGATCAGGCAAACGATATTGAAACAATTCAAGGGGTCCCTTCAACTTGCGTCCTAGAGCGATTTCCGCTGGGGTATACTTCGTACTCTCCTGCCAAGCTGAACTGATCGCAAACCTGAACTCATGGATCCATTGGTCCCAATTCCGATGATTGTCCTTGACATATGATGTAAATTTTTGAATGGCACCCCATTGTCTACAGGTAGCATTCAGAAGTTGTGAAGTAAATTGTGGTCCTCGGTCTGATACCAAATAGTTAGGTACCCCCCAACGGGTAAAGATATCTTTGATAAGGATGTTAGTTCTCAATGGTGTCTTAGCTGACCGCAAAGGGAACACCTCGACCCACACCTCGATCACTTTTTTGTCTTTTTTTTTTTCTTCGACCAAGTTCTTCCCAGTTGATTGGTAATTCTCCATTCACATCCTTTGCCTGGCATACCGCAACACTTCCTAGTGGCTCTCCCTCAGGCATTTCACGGGACAACGAATCAGGCACAACATTACATCTCCCTTTTCGGTACCTCTCAGTAAAGTCAAATCCCTGAAGTCGGATAGCCCACCTAGTAAGTCTTGATGTTGGACGAGGATGGTTGAATACCCAAGTGAGTGCGGCATGATCAGTGAGAACTTTAAAGTGTTTCCCTTCTAGGTATTGTCGCCACCTTTCAACCGCCCAGATGACAGCAAGGCATTCCTTCTCTGAAACAGCATATGTTTTTTCAGCTCCTTGAAGCAGACGGGATGCATAGGCGATGACATGTTCTCCATTTTCTGAATCCTGAGTCAGTACAGCCCCAAGTCCTAAGTCGCTAGCATCGGTCTGCACTTTAAATGATTTACTTGGGTCTGGGGGTACCAGAACCGGGGCTTTTGTAGGGCATCCTTCAAATCTTCTAAAGAACGTTGGCATTCTTTAGACCAGTTCCATGGTACACCCTTCTTCTTAAGTGCATGAAGTGGAGCAGCACGCTCTGAAAATGCGTGTGTATGGAATAAATCGGTGATACCACCCAGCAAGTCCTAGGAATCATTCAACTCCCTTAATGTTTTTGGGTACAGGAAAATTCCTGACAGCATCCACTTTGGAATCCTCTGTCTTGATGCCTTCCGCTGAAATGACATGTCCTAGGAAAGTCAGTGATTTCCTTACCAATTTACATTTCCCAAGGTTAAGGGTTAGGCCAGCCTATTCCAGCCCAACAAACACCTTCTTCAGATCCTGGAAGTGTTGATGGATATCTCTGGAGTACACAACAATGTTGTATATGTAAACACAAAAGCAGTTTTTTGGATGCTACTCTCATCCATCACCACTTGCCAGTATCCAGTCTTGAGGTCTAGGGTGCTGAATACTGTTGCTCCGTAGACAGACTCCAAGATCTCTTGTATCTGAGGCATGGGAAAACCATCCAGTGGGGTTTTGGCATTCAGTGCTAGAAAATCCACACAGAAATGTATACCCCCATCCTTCTTAGGCACTAGAACTACTGGAGCTGCCCACGGGGAGACAGATGGTCGTATTATACCTTTATTCAGCATGGCTTTGACTTCCTCATCAATGAAGTTTTGCTTATTGATTGTAACGGGATATGCTCTTTTCCATACTGGAACAGGGTCATTAGTTATAATCTGGTGCTTAATGATAGAAGATTTACCTAATGTATCTGTACAGACAGTTGGCCAATTAAACAGCAACCCCTCTGAACGCCTCTTCTCTGTACGGGTTTTCCAAATGAAAGCATAGACAGAGCATGTGCTCTGCATTTAACATAGGAGACAGGTAACAGTTTACTAGAACTGTTACAATTTGATATATGTGACATATATTATGTTGTGCTGTATATTGGTGTCATACAATGCATTACCTTTAAGATGTTATTAAATAGATAAAATTCTGCATGATTGACTACAGTCGACTACAAGCACACTAATGATTTGCATTACTTACCAGATGAACTGCTTATTAAAATGAACACTGATGTCTTGTCACAGTGCTTGTCCTCTTTATTTATACATGTATATCTGCTGTTACAGTGTAAAGACAGTGTTGTGTCGTGTGCTGAACACACAGACACTAAAGCAGCTCTGATGCAGCATTTCATTCACACACAACCCAACACTGATGTTGAACTTCCCTCAGACATCTATGCTGCTGATTTTTCCTTCAGAGACTGCACGTCACACATATTATTGATCAAATCTCTGCTGGCCGATGCTGTATTTTATGTGTGTGTGTGTGCAGCGTGTGATGGCGAGCACTGGGGTCCGCACTGCCGGAGCCGCTGTCAGTGCCAGAACGAGGCGCTGTGTAACCCCATCAGTGGAGCCTGCCTCTGTGCGCCAGGACACCGCGGCTGGCGCTGCGAGGACCTCTGTGAGCGCCACACCTACGGCAACGGCTGCCAGCAGAAGTGCCTCTGCCAGAACAACGCCACGTGCCACCACATCACCGGAGAGTGTGTGTGCAGCCCAGGATACACTGGAGCATTGTGAGTTCACCTGCGACAGCCGTCATGTGTTTGTACTCAGTTGATTGTAGCGCTAGCAACACCAAGCTCATGGGTTCGAATCCCAGGGAATGCAAGAACTTGGATAAAAGCGTGATAATAATGCATGAATGTAAATGTGTTTGGTGTGTGTGTGTGTGTGTTTGCAGCTGCGAGGACTTGTGCCCTCCAGGGAAGCATGGGCGGCAGTGTGAGGAGCGCTGCCCCTGTCAGAACGGCGGCGTGTGTCATCATGTGACCGGAGAGTGTTCCTGCCCGGCCGGATGGATGGTATGCCTGCAACACTCAATATTAACTGACATCTAGTAGTAAAGATACATATTTGTGATTCATCAGGCCCTATTATAAGGATCTAAGCACATGGTCTCAAGCGCAGGAATCAAGTGTACTTAGGTCGAGTCTGAATACACTTTTGCTAGTTTAACGACAAGGGAAAATGGTCGGCGCTCCCGGCGCTGGTCTTAAAGGGTTGTCCCTATTCTCTTAATGAGTAATGGGTGTGTTTTATCTCTATCCCCTTAATGACTAATGGGTGTGTTTTGTCCCTATTCTCTTAATGACTAATGGGTGTGTTTTGTCTCTATTCTAATAATGAGTAATAGGTGTGTTTTGGGGCGTAACGTGCAATAAACCAATCAGAGTCTCATCTCTCATTCCCGCCAGTAGCCAGTTGCGCTCTCGCCACGGCGGATTCGCTATTTACACGGTGGAATTTGCATGCGGAAAAATGAGGTTAAAGCAGCTGATCTTCTACGGGACAAAGTGTGCTATAGGCGCACACTACTAACACTTTCTTTAAATAACAAAAAAAAATATTGTGCACCATTGACTCTAGAGCAGGTTTCAGCTGGTCAATGGCTCAGTCTATTTCAGTTCCTCAAAATAGCAACACGGCAACAATACGCCTGAACACACACCTGGTTCTCAGACCAGCAGCCCATGGGCGCACATATGGGCACAAATGCATTTGCTATTTAAACATGTGGCTCAGGACGTGAAAATGAAAACTGCGTCGAGCTGAAGCTAGCAAAAAACACTCGCGCCTGGTGCTGCATTGCTCTGAGTGTGTGATAGGGCCCATTATGTTTGGAATTTGACAGAATTATTATATTATTTGTTTGATTAAATTATGTTATCTGTTTTAGTGTCATTTGAAAATGAGTTTGAAAGCTCCTGTCTACTGTAATTGTTGCACAGTTTGTTTCGGCACTCTGTGTTGCAGTCATGTGTTGATGTCGTTTTCAGGGAGCAGTGTGTGGACAGCCGTGTCCGGCGGGACGCTTTGGGAAGAACTGCTCGCAGGAGTGTCAGTGTCATAACGGAGGAAGCTGCGCTCCATCCACGGGACAGTGTGTGTGTAGTGCGGGATACACAGGAGAGAGGTCAGTACATGCACCGCAACATCAAGCTTTACCGTGGGAGAGCAACACCATGCTGTGAATTTACAAGCTCCTGTAAAGAGCCAACAGAGCTTAAATGATTGAATTTCACATGAATGAAAACCAGGCTGCAAGGGATAAACTTACAGCCTATACAATGACACTATTGCATCACATGCAATTTTCAAAACTCACAACTTTCAAAAATTTTGCTGATTGTGCTACAACATCTTCCGAGAGTTTTGCTCACGCAGAGGAAACCACTGGAGCTCGAGCATCACTATAGCACTGAGTCACTCATGATCTCCTGTTTTAATAATTCACAATAAAACAATGACAACTTGACTGCTGTTAGAGAATGTTTCCCAGATAATTAGCATCAGTTTTTCGCGAGTGTCTGTAACTTAGCCAATAGTTTTACTCTTGTCACTCTGGCCTGTCTTCAAAACTCGAGAGCCCTGTTCCGGTGAAGTTACGAAACAAAATGCACACAAACATGTCCCTGCCTGATATGAGAAAAATGTCCCAGCCAAATTAATTGCATAACCCTGCTATAGGTTAGAATGACTTCTAAACTACTGCCTGTCATGGACAGCTCAAGCTAAATTGCGATAATGTTTCTAATGCAAAGCCATCGTATGACTTCATAAGTTTGATAAGAAAAACACAAAGCTCATTGATGCTTTATTGGACTCAAATGCTGGTTATTCTGAGATGCATCAGTGCTCATCAAACTACCAGCTAAACAACGGAGGTGTGCTGAAGCCGGATGGGGAACAGCACAGAGTCCCAGGTTTGAAGAGCTCGGATATAGACGGGGTATCGAACCGTTCCTGGAGCGCTCAGCACTGCACACTAAACTCTGGGTGTGAGAGCCTGTCAGCGGAGGCACAGA
Organism: Chrosomus eos; assembly: GCA_036326025.1. NCBI lineage: Eukaryota > Metazoa > Chordata > Actinopteri > Cypriniformes > Leuciscidae > Chrosomus > Chrosomus eos. The sequence continues at coordinate 714,660 of CM070841.1, forward strand.
GTAGGGCTTTATATCCCCGTGACAGGGGTCAATCAATAGAGATTATGCTATATGGTTTATATCATGGCATGTAAATGTATCCCATACAGTGCAGGACCGCTTGAAGTTATTGACAAGTTATTAAATTTGAGGCTTCTGGTCATTCCTAGGATATCCAGATCCACCAAAGGAGGGATTCACATTTAGCTCCGAAGCTCTGGAATAGCCTTCCTGATATTGTTCGTTGCTCAGACTCGCTCTCCCAGTTTAAAACTAGACTAAAGACGCATCTATTTAGCCAGGCATTCATATACATTTTTTATCTTACAGTTACTGTAAATTCGGCCTCTAGTTCATAAACG